>CM021103.1:137793292-137817283 GCA_007115665.2 Sequoiadendron giganteum | reverse complement strand
ACCAATTGATACAAACATAGACTTGAACGAGACATTGTTAGAGGGGGTCGTAGAAGAAAACAATCCTAATGTTTTGACCCCTGTGCAAGCTCCTTCTATGACTCATGTATATGATGAACATGTGGTGACAATGTCTCTTTGGAATGATACTAATGAGCTCTTGAAGAAAGTGATGAGTACATCGCCACAATCTCTACAATAGGTGCAATCATATGCAAAATGTGTGGACAAGTTTGTAGAGGACCTACAACAATCAAATGCATTTCTGTTTGAATTCATTTCGGATCCCGATCAAGCTACAACTAGCACTGTTCACATGCATCCATGGTTTAGTGCAACCAGGGATCATCGTCGACGTCCAACCTAGTGTACGAAGCATTCCGCACAACAGTCAGATCATCGAACTCCTTTCCATTGTCTATGAACAATAGTTTGAATTTGAAAGTCAACATGCAATGTCAGACTTCAGGTGCAGCTGCTATGGATGTGGCAGAGGATACAACATCTAATATTGGTGAGTATGAGAAAACCCATTTCAATTTTGTTTATTATAATAGGAAATAGTATTGCAGTCCTTTTTCCAGTATGTGCTTGTACCATTCCATAAAATTTATGATTTCATTTATGGCTTTTTTTGTTCGCTTCAGCATTCCAATCTCGGGAAAGGAATCCTCATTGATGATTGTCTTTTGTGGGTGTAAACTCAGTGGAAGGTATGGTTCGCATTTAATAACTTTTCTTACATAAGTCCATTGTTTGGTATGACGTTATGTATTTTAAGAAGTGTATTTGTTGAATCATGTAGGGGAAGCGAACCATTAAATATTTGGTTGCTGATCTTTAAAAAATACAGAAGATTTCCAATGAAAAAGGATGCATACAAGTTGGTAATTGAGGAAAGTGCATTCAAAGGGGCTGAAAGTTTGTTCCTAAAGAATGGGAAGACATTTCTAAACATGTTTCATATGGTGGTAGAGCATGGGAAGGTTTGGAATATAGTATTCTATTAAAGCCTCATTTGATAGAGCTTTTTTTGTGCATAAAGTAAGGGTTTAGTAGATCAGCATTGGCACAACCCACTGTCTTTTCCATGATGCTATGGTTATGTCAATAATGTGTTGGGAAGATATCGAAGAAGAGTGTTTTGCTGAAAGTAAGCGTTGTTAAAAATTAGGAAGCTTAAATTCAATACATTGTCCTCTTACTGTGTGCATAACACTAGCTGCTGTCGTCCTACTGTTTTTCTTAAAGTAAGGGGTGCCATAAAACAAGAAAGTGAAGTTGAAAACAGTATTTTGTCACAGTCCAGATAAAATAATAAGTGAGGCACACCACACTGTGTTTTCCATGATGCTAATATTATGTCAATAATGTGTTGGGAAGATATTGAAGAAGAGTGTTTTACTGAAAGTAAGGGTTGTTAAAAGTTAGGAAGCTCAAATTCAATACATTGTCCTCTTACTATGTGCATAACACTAGTTGTTGTCTTCTTATTATTTTTTTTAAAGTAAGGGGTGTCATAAAACAAGAAAGTGAAGTTGAAAACAAGATTTTGTTACAAAATTTTGCAGCAAAAATAATAAGTGAGGCACAACCCAATCGGTATTTCCGCTTACGCTACCGCTATGTCAATAACAAGCGAAGTGATATCGCAAATAGTTATGCAGCCTTTTCCGGCAGTACCGCAAAAATTGCGTAGTTCTCAAAATCTCAATACATTGTCCTCCACCGCGGCGCATAACACTAATCACATCTTTTACTATTTTTCTTAGTGAAGGGTGTCATAAACAAGAAAGTGAAGAAAATGATTTTGTTACAAACGGAAAATAACGGCATTAACAACCAATCGCATGTTTCCATGATCTGTCTTCGGCGATGTCAACAACGCAGCCGCAAAGATATCGAAGATGAGTGTTTTGCTGAATTATGGGTTGTTAAAAATTAGGAAGCTCAAATTCAATACATTGTCCTCTTACTGTGTGCATAACACTAGTTGTTGTCTTCTTACTATTTTTCTTAAAGTAATGGGTGTCATAAAACAAGAAAGTGAAGTTGAAAAAAATATTTTGTTACAGTCCAGAAAAAATAATAAATGAGGCACAACCCACTGTCTTTTCCATGATGCTACTGTTATGTCAATAATGTGTTGGGAAAATATCGAAGAAGAGTGGTTTGCTGAAAGTAAGGGTTGTTAAAAATTAGGAAGCTCAAATTCAATACATTGTCCTCTTACTATGTGCATAACACTAGCTGTTGTCTTCTTGCTTTTTTTCTTAAAGTAAGGGGTGTCATAAAACAAGAAAGTGAAGTTGAAAATAGTATTTTGTTATAGTCTAGAAAAAATAATAAGTGAGGTACAACCCACTATGTTTTCCATGATGCAACTGTTATGTCAATAATGTGTTGGGAAGATATCGAAGAAGAGTGTTTTGTTGAAAGTAAGGGTTGTTAAAAATTAGGAAGCTCAAATTCAATACATTGTCCTCTTACTGTGTGCATAACACTAGCTGTTGTCTTCTTGCTTTTTTTTCTTAAAGTAAGGGGTGTCATAAAACAAGAAAATGAAGTTGAAAACTGTATTTTGTTATAGTCCAGAAAAAATAATAAGTGAGGCACAACCCACTGTGTTTTCCATGATGCAACTATTATGTCAATAATGTGTTGGGCAGATATCGAAGAAGAGTGTTTTGTTGAAAGTAAGGGTTGTTAAAAATTAGGAAGCTTAAATTCAATACATTGTCCTCTTACTATGTGCATAACACTAGCTACTATCTTCTTATTATTTTTATTAAAGTAAGGGGTGTCATAAAACAAGAAAGTGAAGTTGAAAACAATATTTTGTTACAGTCCAAAAAAAAAAAAGTGAGACACAACCCACTATGTTTTCCATGATGCTACTGTTATGTCAATAATGTGTTGGGCAGATATCGAAGATGAGTGTTTTGCTGAAAGTAAGGGTTGTTAAAAATTAAGAAGCTCAAATTCAATACATTGTCCTCTTACTGTGTGCATAACACTTGCTATTGTCTTCTTACTGTTTTTCTTAAAGTAAGGGGTTTCATAAAACAAGAAAGTGAAGTTGAAAGCAATATTTTGTTATAGTCCGGAAAAAAAAGAAAGTGAGGCACAACCCACTGTGTTTTCCATGATGCAACTGTTATGTCAATAATGTGTTGGGCAGATATTGAAGAAGAGTGTTTTGTTGAATGTAAGGGTTGTTAAAAATTAGGAAGCTCAAATTCAATACATTGTCCTCTTACTATGTGCATAACACTAGTTGTTGTCTTCTTATTGTTTTTCTTGAAGTAAGGGGTGTCATAAAACAAGAAAGTGAAGTTGAAAATAGTATTTTGTTACGGTCCGGAAAAAATAATAAGTGAGGCACAACCCACTACGTTTTCCATGATGCAACTATTATGTCAATAATGTGTTGGGTAGATATCAAAGAAGAGTGTTATGTTGACAATTAAAGTTCCAAAATTTATTGCACAATTTTGTAGTAATCAAGCATATATTTTTTTCAATGAAAAGAAGAATTTGAGATGCACAACCCACACTGTTGTAAAATGCTATACAAGTAACCCACTGTGTCTTACAACATGCAATTATTTTGTCCAATTATTATTGTCAATCACGCGAAGATACTGAATTGCAATTTATACCATAACTAACAGTTGTAATTTTTGGAGGTGCCATTTTTACATTCATACAGTGTAAATAAGAAAAGCTTTTCAAGACACTCAAACTGTTATCTGAATTTTCAAGTTGGAAAACATAGGGTGTTATAAACCATGCAACCCATGAACTGTTCAAAGACAAACAACACTTTATGTTATGCAGACTGTAACAAAACACTGTTTGAAGTTCACATTCATATTTTATAACAATCCATCACATGCACCAAACATTCCATTTGAATATCATAATATGTTTCAAAGAGAAGATGCACACAAAAATTTGCACGATGGAAAAGACATTGGGTTGTCCCACACTTTTCAAATATTTTTCAATGGCAACACTTAGTGTTATGTACACCGTAAGAAAATAATTTATTGAAGGTCACTTTTATATTTTATAACTACCCTTGCTTGCAACAAAAGTTGCAAAAAAAAAAAAAGTTGCAGTATGGAAAACCCAGAGGGTTGTTCGTCGCTTCTCAAAAGCTTAAATAATTATGGTTATTTAAAAGATTTAGGATCATTTAGGTTATATATAATGGGAGCAAGCTAACTCCTGGACAAAATTCACATATGTATATAACATAGGATATGCCGGTTTGAAGCGTATTTTTGTGTCGAGGGTTTTCAAAATTTCCTTTTGTTTCCTCCCTGTATGTTGGTTTTCAAATTTTTCCATTTTTGAATGAAATAAGCAACAACCCATTGTAGAAATATGAGTGAAATTACTGAATAATATTTGTAGAAAGCAAAATCTGTGGGTTCTACAATGAAATGCTATATTTCGAAAATCATGTAAAATCGAGAATGTCGCCATTGTTCGCATAGTTTTTTAGAATGGATAGAAAAGGGCATAACATGGCATTCGAAATCATAATTGGGAAATAGCAAAAATCCCACATCCCATCCCAATTTTTTTGCCATTTTATACACTGTTGTTTTGGAAAACACACTGTCTCCTAAAACTCGGACTATTGTAAAACCCACTGTTTCACTATGACGTCTCCTCATGTTATGTATGTATCCACGTATGTTCTTATGTATGTTTTTCATGCATTTTTCAATGTGCATAGGTGAATTTTGTCTAGGAATTTGAAACCGGCATATCGGAGCCGGCTAACTCCTAGACAAATTCACCCGTGTACATTGAAAAATGCATTAAAAACATACATCGATACTGCGCAACATGACGAGACGTCATAGTTGGAAAACACACTATCTCCTCTTTGTTGCAGAGGAACCGACATATCCTATGATATATACATATGTGAATTGTATCCGAGAGTTAGCTTGCTCCCTCCTTAACTCGTGGACAAAATTAACCTATGTATATAATATAGCATATTCCCCCATACTACATGGAGAAAAGAGTAGCGATAGAAGAGGTGAGACCCATGGCGACAGAAAAGGTTGCCGGACGGAAGGAAAGACATGATGGTTGGACATTTCATCCCTCGTGCCGTTTTTTGTCCCGTCGCCAGGAAATTGTGTCAGCATTGGTAGTTTTTCAAAATAATCGTTCGACGTGGATGGACAAAAATCCAAAAATGTGGCCATTCGAAACCATTATTAGAAAATAATAAAAAGGGCCGACGAGGTCCCATTTTTTCCATTTTTGGATAGTGACATTTTGGTGGATAGCGAGGGCAAGAGTAGCAGCCATGCAGAGCTCCTTCAGGTATGTATATCCACTCTGTGTATGCACACAGTAAGAGGACAATGTATTGAATTTGAGCTTCATAATTTTTAACAACCCTTACTTTCAGCAAAACACTCTTCTTCGATATTTGCCCAACACATTATTCACATAAGAGTTGCATCATGGAAAATACAGTGGGTTGTGGCTCACTTATTATTTTATGTAGGCTGTGAGAAATGAATGTTTTGAAGTTCACGTTGTATTTTTTAACAACACTTACTTTGAGCAAAACACTCTTTTTCAATATCTTCCCATATGTTTCCAACAAAAAATTTACATAACACTAGCATCATGGAAAACATAGTGGGTTGCGGCTCACTTCTTATTTTTTCTGGACTGTAACAAAATAATGTTTTCAACTTCCCTTTCTTGTTTTATGACACCCCTTACTTTAAGAAAAATAGTCTTGTTCACTATCTGTTCATATGTTTCCAACAAAATTTATTCTTCACTGTTGCAGGATGGAAAACACACTGGGTTGTCCCGGACTTTGCAAAAATAGTAAGAAGACAACAACTAGTGTTATGCACATAGTAAGAGGACAATGTATTGAATTTGAACTTTTTAATTTTTAACAACCCTTACTTTTAGCAAAACACTCTTCTTTGGTATTTTCCCAACACATTATTCACATAGCAGTAGCATCATGGAAAACACGATGGGTTGTGGGTCACTTATTATTTTTCCCTGACTATAACAAAATACTATTTTCAACTTAGCTTTCTTGTTTTATGACACCCCTTACTTTAAGAAAAATAGTTCGAAGATAGCAGCTAGCATTATGCACATAGTAAGAGGACAATGTATTGAATTTGAGCTTCATAATTTTTAACAACCCTTACTTTCAAAAAAACACTCTTCTTCAATATCTGCCCAACACATTATTCACATAACAGTTGCATCATGGAAAACACAGTGGGTTGTGGCTCACTTATTATTTTATGCAGGCTGTGAGAAATGAATGTTTTGAAGTTCATGTTGTAGTTTTTTAACAACACTTACTTTGAGAAAAACACTCTTTTTCAATATCTGCTCATATGTTTCCAACAAAAAATTTACATAACAGTAGCATCATGGAAAACACAGTGGGTTTTTCCATGTTATGATGCCTTTGACATGGATTCTTCTAGGGATAATAGTGACGTCCAATTGCAATGCAAAAGCTAATCTCCCTATGAAATATAGTAAAATCAAGTTATTATCCCTGAAAAAATATGTGTTTGAAATGATAACATAATCAAACATAAATGATATCAATTTTCCATAATCCATATTGATTATTGCTAGTTGAATTGTGGATTCGATTGTGTAAGAATTCTTGCATCAACATTTGGCATCACACTCCATGATCCAACATAAGGATGAAGAAGACAACATCACTCATCATTATGTTGGATCATAGAGTCTCATCTACAATGTTGATGCAAAAATTCTTAGACAATCAAATCCACAAATCAACTAGCAATGATAAACAGATATGTCTTATCCCTGAAGAAGGGCAATACATTATCATGTGTAAGCCATGTCTCAAGGAGATCACCTTCTACAATTGGGATCAGGCTATTATCCCTACAAAAACATGTGTCACATGCATCATAACAATCATCTTCTTTTAAAATAATTGTTCGGCATGGATGGAAAAAAATCCCAATACATGTCATTGAAAACCATTCTTTCCAGATAGAAAAATGAGGTGCCAAGAATGTAATTAAATTGGAAAACTAAAATGGGACAGTGTGTTTTCAACACTGCAAACCATCTATAACAACACCGTGCCTTGCAAGTATTATAACATAATACTTGCAAGGCACGGTGTTGTTATAGATGGTCTGCAGTGTTGAAAACACACTGTCCCATTTCAGTTATTTGAATCTCCTTGTTTAAATGTAAAGGTTCATCTCATGGTGGGTTGCTTGCTTCTCAACATGCACATTTTTTTAACATGTAATGTTACTTGAATGTCTTTAAAATCACACATTCCATTGTTGTGTTTAAATTTCACAACATTGAAAAAAAAATTGCACAAAATAATTCTAAATGGGAAACACAGTGGTGGGTTTCAATTATTTGAATCTCCGTATTTAGATGTAAAGGGTCATCTCATGCTGGGTTGCTTGGTTCTAAACACCCATGGTTTTGTAAGATGGAATGTTAGAAAACAGTATGAAAGTCTTCTAGATTACACCTTCCATTGTTGTGTTTAAGTTTCAAGTATATAAAAAATTGCATGCTTCATAACACATTGCATTTTTCACCCTCCACATCACAACATACCCAAGCCCTTTCTGGTTTTTAAACCAGTATATCTAGGTGTGCACATTGGGTAGTGCATGTTGGAAAACACAATGTGTTTCGAAGCCTACCTTCACTTCATTCTGTTTTGCAACAATTCATGTTGGAAAACCATAGGTGTTAAGAAAGAAGCAACCCAAATAGTATTGTAAAACCCTCTGCAACACTATTGGATAGTACCCGTCACCTCAATTTGGTCGGTATTCTCCTCGAAGTTGTCCACGTGCACTGAGACCTTCTGCTTTCCCTTTCAACATGTAGAGAAGAAACAAAACAAATAGTATTTTCACCTTTATTTCTTGAAATAGAAAAGGCCCATGTCATTCCCTTCCACTTTTCCCACACCAGAAAAAAAAACTTGTCGACAAAGCTAACCCGCCCACTTTTTCGCCCGACAACAGGTAGGAAAACCCACCTGATGGCACCATTAACTCCTACATAACCATCACCCGAACATTTGGTCTAATTTGCCCGTTTCGTCACTTTTTGTTTCCATGTATGTTGTTATTCTAATAGCTCTTTTACAATTTATCTATAATATTTAGGGCCAAGTAATGGGAGTAGGCCAAATTATCAATTAAGTTATTCCTACCCATTGGCTTTACGAGTTCTATTTAATACAGTATATAACTATTTGGAGTAGTTTCTTGTTATATGTGCACATCTTTTTGTAGTGTGGTGGTTAGATCAAAACATATTGAAAAAGAGCAAAAATAGAATATAGAAATAGCATTCTACAAAATTTCCATCAGATGTTAAAAACGAACCATTTATAACTTATTAAATATTCTATACAAATAGCGAAATTGTAAAATGAACTATTACGAAAAAACTTATGAACCGCATATAAACTCTTTTGGTGAAAGATTTCAAATTACCGCAAAACACTTTAGAATGACATGAAAATGACAGCTGAATGAAAACCCCAACATTTCACAATTTCAAACAAATCGGCACTTCTAAATGCATATTAAATTTTGGAAATTTAACTATCTACTACACTTGTGATTCACGCTATGGTAGCCAAAATCACCTATACTTACTGAAAAAGGTTCACATCTCTTGAAGCATCCTTCTCAATTCACCTACCCTTATTTTGTTCAATTTTCTTTCGTGGCCTATATAAACCACCTGGAAGAAAGACAAGTGTTAGTGATAGATTAAATTAGCAAATTAAAGACAATTGGTGCTAGAAATAATTTTATTTCTTCCATATTTCCCTAATATACAATTTATATGTTCTGCTGAGTGCAAAATGCCTGCTTGCACAGACAATAAACAAACAAATTAAATTGTACATTGGGAATTTAGTTTCCAATTTAACCTATCGCTAACACTAGTATATATATCAGCAATCATATGTGCCATTTTTCCATTCTGCTGGAACTGTGAAGCAATGAATGTTCATTCTGTTGGATAAATTCATTTATTCCAATCAGGAATCGGCAGAAAGCTAAATCATAAACAAAAAGCACCTATGTATGTAACATGAGATAAAAATGGCATTTCATTTTCCTCATCTGATTCGACCAAATAAATGCTCTAACTATTTGCGGGTATGTGCAGGATCATGATGGGCCAAAAAGTGGTGATATCTTAGTGATATGATGGCCCATGTGGTTGATGACTTTTTTTTACCCAAAATTGATGAAACGAAAAGGGTTTTTAAAGGAGATTATCATATTTCCACCAATATAAATTATGCCTTACTTTGAATTTAATAAATAATTATTATTCATTTTCTATTTGAATTATGACTGAAGTCCTGATTGATAGGCTGATTGAAAAACATCTATAACTTTCAAATGGTATCACATTTTTTGAATCCAAAACATGTGTCACATTCTATGCTTCACATACAATAGGATTAAAAAAAATAAAATTGAATTTCATGAAGTTTTGACCAAGTTAAGGTGGTTAGACATACTAGTTTTTATATTTTTTAAAATTTGTAATAAAAAAATCATAATTAATTATTTACTTGGAAAAAAATTACAAAAAATATATGCATCACATCGGGACACGAGTTCCCTACTTATATCTAAAATCTAATAAAAAAATATTATCATTTTATTGTGGTTAGGGTGGTTAGACATACACCTACTTCTTATTTTTTCCCTAAAATTTAAGTACTACTGCATTGAAATTTCAAATTTTCACCAAATAGAATTTAAAAAAAAAAAAAAAACCTAGTACTTTAGAAACTACATTCAATTTTCTACAAATTCTATTCTTACATATTTTTGAAATAATATAGATAACTTAATCAATTTTTTATGTCAAGTTGCCTAACTCTGATTTTCTGAATTTTATTGCCACTTAAAGGCCTATTTTTTCCATGATGATCCTGCACATACCCTTGCAGTGTTGGAAAATACAATGTCTCCATATAAGGTGTTAAGAAACAAGCAACCCAAATAGTGTTGTAAAACCCTCTGCAACAGAGAGGAGACAGTGTGTTTTCCAACTACGACGTCTCGTCTTGTTATGTATGTATCCATGTATGTTTTTTGATGTACATAGGTGTAATTGTATGTCTAGGAGTTAGTCGGCTCCTTAACAAACAAGCAACCCAAATAGTATTGTAAAACCCTCTGCGACAGAGAGGAGACAATGTGTTTTCGAACTGTGCAACTAATGAGAGCAATTGAATTGTTCCAATCAAGAGAAAGCTAACTCATAAACAAAAAGCACCTATTTATGTAACATGAGATTAAAAAGGCATTTCATTTTCCTCATTTGATTCGACCAAATAAGTGCTCACATTATTTAAATAGTTGGAAAACACACTGTCTTGATATAAGGTGTTAAGAAACAAGCAAGCTAAATCAAACAAAAAGAATCTATTTATGTAACATGAGATCAAAATGACATTTCATTTTCCTCATCTGATTCGACCAACTAAATTCTCCCATTATCTTCAGGGTTGGAAAACACACTATCTGAATATAACGTGTTAAGAAAGAAGCAACCCAAATAGTGTTGTAGAACCCACTGCAACAAGGAGGAGACAATGTGTTTTCCAACTGTGCAAACAATGAGAGCAATTCAATTGTTCCAATCAGGAGAAAGCTAACTCACAAAAAAAAAGCACCCACTTATGTAACATGAGATGGAAATGGCATTTCATTTTCCTCATCTGATTCGACCAAATAAGTGCTCACATTATCTGCATAATTGGAAAACACACTATCTTGATATAAGGTGTTAAGAAACAAGCAAGCTAACTCAAACAAAAAGAACCTATTTATGTAACATGAGATCAAAATGACATTTAATTTTCCTCATCTGATTTGACCAACTAAATGCTCCCATTATCCGCACGGTTGGAAAACACACTGTCTAGATATAAGGTGTTAAGAAAGAAGCAACCCAAATAGTGTTGTAAAACCCACTGCAATAGAGAGGAGACAATGTGTTTTCCAACTGTGCAAATAATGAGAGAAATTCAATTTTTCCAATCAGGAGAAAGCTAACTCATAAACAAAAAGCACCTGCTTATGTAACATGAGATGAAAATGGCATTTAATTTTCCTTATCTGATTCGACCAAATAAGTGCTCACATTATTTGCACAATTGGAAAACACACTGTCTCGATATAAGGTGTTAAGAAACAAGCAAGCTAACTCATAAACAAAAAGCACCTATTTTTTTAAACATGAGATCAAAATGACATCTCATTTTCCTCATATGATTCAACCAACTAAATGCTCCTATTATCTGCATAGTTGGAAAACACAATGTTTCGATATAAGGTGTTAAGAAAGAAGCAACCCAAATAGTGTTGTAAAACCCTCTGCCTTTTTGCCTTTGTGAAGTCTATGTGCCAAAATGTGATCTTTTCCTTGTAAGAGGTGGTATGCATAGTGTGGAGTTTAAGGTAATCGAGACAGACCCTGGGGAATACTGTGTTGTTCCTCCAGATACTGAAATTTTCTGTGAAGGGGAGCTTGTAAAGTAGGAGGATGAAGATAGATTAGATGAAACAGGTTATGATGATGTTGGTGGTGTATGGAAACAAATGGATCAGATATGTGAATTGGTAGAACTTCCTCTTAGGCACCCACAACTCTTCAAATCAATTGGTGTGAAACCCCCAAAGGGTATTCTGCTTTTTGGGCCACCTGGTTCTGGGAAAACCTTAATTGATAGGGCAGTTGCAAATGAAACTGGTGCCTTCTTTTTCTATATCAATTGACTTGAAATTATGTCAAAGGTGGCTGGAGAAAGCAAAAGCAATCTCCGGAAGGATTTTGAGGAGGATGAGAAGAATGCACCTTCCATTATATTTATTGATGAAATTGATTCCATAGATCTCAAGAGGGAAAAAACCCACGGTGAAGTTGAGAGGAGAATTGTTTCTCAACTTCTTACAGTTATGGATGGAATTAAGTCTTGTGCTCATATTATTGTGATTGCAACAACTAACCAACCAAATAGTATTGACCCGTCACTCAGAAGGTTTGGAAGGTTTGATAGGGAAATTGACATTGGGTTTCTAGATGAAGTAGGCAGGTTGGAAGTGCTTTGTATCCATACGAAGAATATGAAGCTCTCAGATGATGTAAATATTGTAGAACCTAAATTGTTTTTTGTACTTCTAGATCTAATGTCAAGTAGTGCTTGGATTTTGAGAGCATTTATTAATCTTTGTTTTTCTTGGCGAGAGTATATATTAATCTTTAGGATTGCTAAGGATACTCATGGATACATTGGAGCAGATCTTACAGCTTTGTGCACTGAGGTTGCACTTCAGTGTATTGGGGAAAAAATGGATGTCATTGACTTAGAAGATGAGACAATAGATGCTGAGATTCTAAATTCAATGTCTGTGACTAATTAGCACTTCCAGACTGCATTGGGCTCTACCAACCCATCCGCTATTCATAAAACTATGAGTTTTTCCAAACCATGTCTAGACGTTTAATTTTTCTCATATTGATTAAGTAGGGATTGCATTTTTAAACTATTGATCTGTTGGGCCCCTAAATTTTAAATTTCTAATTTTGTTTGTTTATGATGATTTTAATAATGGTAAATTTGCTTATGAATATTGGGAAAACATTGACAGGTTGTTGAAGTTCCAAATGTCACTTGGGAAGATATTGGAGGGTTGAAAAATGTTAAGAGGGAGCTTCAAGAGGTATATTGAGATACGTGGTTCACTATATTTGTGCCTTTCTTTTATTTCAATGCAGAAAACCTGCTTTTCAAGGAGATATCAACTAACAAAATTCATTATGAGTTTGGTGTACACTGTTCAATATCCAGTGGAGCATCCTAAGAAATTTGAAAAATTTGGAAGGTCACCTTCAAAAGAAGTGCTATTTTATGGGCCACCGGGTTGTGGAAAGACATTGCTTTCAAAAGCCATTGCCGATGAATGCCAGGCCAATTTCATCAGTGTGAAGGGCCCTGAATTGTTAACAATGTGGTTTTGAGAGAGTGAGGCTAATGTGACACATTGTTGATAAGGCTAGAGGGTCAGCTCCTTGTGTCCCGTTTTATGATGAGCTTGATTCTATTGCTACACAGGTGTGTTTCTTTTTTATAAGTAAAAGTTTAAGGTTGACTATAAATGACTGGGAATTTTGTTTGACCTTTTTGAAGTAGGCTCTAACTTGTGATGCATAATTGGTTTGCATGTTTCTAGTGTGGTAGCAGTGTTGGGGATGCTGGTGGTGCTGGAGACATAGTCCTTAATTAGCTATTGATGGAGATCGCTTGTATGACAACCAAGAAAACAATTATCATTATTGCTGCTACAAACATGCCTAATATCATCGATCCTGCATTGTTAAGGCCTCGCCGACTTGACCAGCTGATTTGAATTCCCTTACCTGATGAGTCCTCACGTTATCAAATATTGCTTGAGAAATTCACCCATATCAAAGGATGTAGACCTAATGGCACTGGCCCATTATAACCAAGGATTCAGTCGAGTTGATATCACTGAGATTTTTTAGAGGGCTTGCAAGTATGCTATTAGAGAAAATATTGAGAAGGTGAGTTCCAATTGTGTCGTCTTTTGCAATCTAGATCTATTTATCGATTTCTAATGGTTTTTTTTTTACTATTATGTAACTAATTTTTAAGATAGAGCGGTAGTCTACCTATTGAACTTACCTCAACTTGTAGCTTGTTATTTCAATTCTTCATACTAGCATGCATTTCAATTTTACCATAACCTCTCCCCCCACACTTTCAGGAAATTCAACGTGAATGAAAAAGAGCCATGAATCCTAAGGCGATGGATGAGGATGATAGTGATGAGGTAGCTGAAATAAAAGTTTCTCATTTTGAGGAGTCTATGAAATATGCCCGAAGAATTGTCAATGATGCTGATATTTGGAAGTATGAAGCCTTTCCACAAACACTACAACAAACTCAAGGCTTTGGTTCCGAGTTTCGATCTCCAGACAGACCTGTTGGTACTCCTATTGGGGCTTCAAATGTATTTGCTACAAAAAATAATAAAGATGATGATCACTTATACAGTTAGGAAACTTCATACAAAATTGTCATTTTTTTTGAAGAGACAAATGTGTTTGTTCTAGCAAGGACCTTCCCCTGACAACTAGCCAAACCTATTAAATTTGGCTCCGCTTTGCTTTTATGAGTTTAATAGTCATATGTTCTAAACTTTATTTAATTTAGTAGCCCTTTAGTAATGGAATGAATACTCTTTAGTAACTTGTAAGTTTTTAGAGGAAGATCAACTTTATAGCAAATAAAGTTACTCAACTATGGAAACCTTCGTTCAACTGGTAGATAATGCTATGGAAACTTTGCTTTTTCTTTATTCTGTTATAAAATATGTTTTACTAAAATAAACTCTGCAACAAAGAAAGCCTTGATCAACTCTGGTAGGTATGCTATACAAACTTATTATTCTAAAGCCTTGTTCAACTTTGGTAGGTATGCTATAGAGACTTATTATTCTAAAGCCTTGTTTAACTCTAGTAGGTATCCTATACAAACTTATTATTCTAAAGCCTTGTTCAACTAGTAGGTGTGCTATTTTTCTTTATCTTGTGAGGAATATTTTTTCACTAAATAATTTTACAACAAAACCTTGTTGAACTTCTGTTTATATGCTATGGAATACTGTTTTATACTAACCCTGTTAGGATACAGTTTACAATAAATGTCAATTTATGTTCTTACATTTATTATTATTAACATTAGTATGAGTCCACTACACTTGCGATTCAAAATATCACAGCCAAAATCACCTGTATTTACTGCACAAGGTTCACATCTCGTGAAGCATCCTTCTCAATCCACCTGCCCTTGTTTTGTTCAATTTTCTTCCATGGCCTATATAAACCACTTGGAAGAAAGACAAGTGTTAGTGATAGATTAAATTGGAAAATTAAAGATAATTGGTGCTAGAAATAATTTTATTTCTTCCATATTTCCCCAATATACAATTTATATGTTCTTCTTAGTGCAAAATGACACCTTGCATAGACAATAAACAAACATATTAGACTGTACATTGGGAATTTAAATTTCAATTTAACCTATCACTAACACTAGTATATATATTAGCAATCATATGTGCCATTTTGTCATTCTGCTAGAACTGTGAAGCAATGAACACTCATTTTGTTGGATAAATTCATTTGTTCGAATCGGGAATCAGGAGAAAGCTAACTCGTAAACAAAAAGCACCTATGTATGTCACAAGAGATAAAAATGGCATTTCATTTTCCTCATCTGATTCGACCAAATAAATGCTCGCACTATTTGCAGTGTTGGAAAATACAATGTCCATATAAGGTGTTAAGAAACAAGCAACCCAAATAGTGTTGTAAAACCCTCTGCAATAGAGAGGAAACAATGTGTTTTCCAACTATGACATCTCATCATGCTATGTATGTATCCATGTATTTTTTTCATGCATTTTTCAATGTACATTGGTGAATTTTGTCTAGGAGTTAGGCGGATCCTTAAGAAACAAGCAACCCAAATAGTGTTGTAAAACCCTCTGCAACAGAGAGGAGATAGTTTGTTTTCCAACTATGATGTCTCATCATGTTATGTATGTATCCATGTATGTTTTTCATGCGTTTTTCAATGTACATAGGTGAATTTTTTCTAGGAGTTACCCGACTCCTTAAGAAACAAGCAACCCAAATAGTGTTGTAAAACCCTCTGCAACAGCGAGGAGACAAAGTGTTCTCAAAATATAACGTCCCCTCATGTTATGTATCTATCCATGTATGTTTTTCATGTATTTTTCGATGTACGTAGGTAAATTTTGTGTAGGAGTTAGCTGGCTCCTTAAGGGAGGGAGAAACAATCAACCCAAATAGTGTTGTAAAACCCTCTGCAACAAAGAGGAGACGGTGTTTTTTCCAACTGTGCAAATAATGAGAGCAATTCATTTGTTGCAATTAAGAGAAAGCTAACTCATAAACAAAAAGAACCTATTCATGCAACATGAGATAAAAATGACATTTCATTTTCCTCATCTAATGCGACCAAATAAATGCTCACATCATCTGCACATCTAGAAAATGCACTATGTCGATACAAGGTGTTAAGAAACAAGCAACCCATATAGTGTTGTAAAAATTTGTTCCAATCAGATAAAGAAAGCGAAATGACATTTCGGCTGTAGCAAAGAGTTTTTAAAAAATGCATGAAAAAAATACATGACTACATACATGGAAATATACATAGCATGGGGGGATGTCGTAGTGCAAGGCCCGCCAAATTGGCAATTAGCACGAAACTGGCAGACGGAAAAAAAAATCTAGGCAATGGTCAAGTGGGTTTTCCCGCCTGTTGCCAAGCAAAAAAGTGGGCGGGTTAGCTTTGTGGACAAGTTTCTTTTGTCTGGCACAACAAAAGTGGAAGGGAATAACGTGGGCCTTTCTATTTCAAGAAAGAAAGGTGAAAATACTATTTGTTTCCTGCTATTGGGCCTTTTCTGTTTCAAGAGAGAAAGGTGCAAATACTATTTGTTTCCTAGTATTGGGCCTTTTTGTTTCAAGAAAGAAAGGTGAAAATACTATTTTCTAGCAACAAATAGTCGTTCCTTTCTTCAATGTTCATGGTAGAATGGAAAAATGGCACATACACAGAGTGGATATATATACTTGAAGGAGCTCTGCATGCTTGCAACTCTTTCCCTTGCTATCCACCAAAAAGTCGTTGCCCGAAAATGGAGAAAATGGGACCTTGTCTGGGCTTTTTGATATTTGCAAATAATGGTTTTGAATGCCATGTTTTAGGTTTTTTGTCCATGTCGATAAATTATTTTGAAATTCCACCAGCACAGACATGTTTTCACGGCAACGATTGCAGGTATTGGGCCTTTTATGTTTCAAGAAAGAAAGCTGAAAATACTATTTGTTTCCAGTCTGCACATTGAAAGGGAACGCTGAACATTTCAGTGCATGTGGACAAGTTGGAGGAGAAATCAGACCAAATTGAGGTGACACGTACTATCCAATAGTGTTACAGAGGGTTGTACAACACTATTTGGGTTGCTTCTTTCTTAACACCAAGGGTTTTCCAACATAAATTGTTACAAAACAGAATGAAGTGAAGGCAAGCTTCAAAACACATTATGTTTTCCAACATGCACTACTCAATGTGCATACCTAGATATACTGGTTTAAAAACCAAAAAGGGCTTGGGTATGTTGTGATGTGGAGGTTGAAAAATGCAATGTGTTATGAAGCATGAAATTTGTTATATACTTGAAACTTAAACACAACAATGGAAGGTGTGATCTAGAAGACTTTCATACTATTTTGTAACATTCCATGTTGCAAGACCGTGGGTGTTAAGAAGTAAGCAACCCACCATGAGACAAACCCTTACATTTAAACAAGGAGATTCAAATAACTGAAACCCAACACTGTGTTTCCCATTCAGAATTATTTTGTTTAGTTTTTTTATCAATCGACTAAAATTTAAACACAACAATGGAATGTGTGATTTGGAAAACATTGAAGAAACTGAAATACTCCACATTGTGCTTCCCAAATTTCAAATTACCCCTCACCTCCATTTTGTTGGTATTCTACTCCAACTCCTCCACGTGCACTCAGACCTTCAGCTTTCCATTTACATTTAAACAAGGAGATTGAAATAAATAAGAAGTGAGCGACAACCCATTGTGTTTTCCATAATGCTACTGTTATGTAAATTTTCTATTGGAAACATATGGGCAGATATTGGAAAAGAGTGTTTTGCTCAAAGTAAGTGTTGTTAAAAAAATACAACGTGAACTTCAAAACATTCATTTCTCACAGCCTGCATAAAATAATAAGTGAGCCACAACGCACTCTATTTTCCATGATGCAATTGTTATGTGAATAATGTGTTGGGAAGATATCGAATAAGAGTGTTTTGCTGAAAGTAAGGGTTGTTAAAAATTATGAAGCTCAAATTAAATACATTGTCTTCTTATTGTGTGCATAACACTAACTATTGTCATTGAACAAGATATTTGCTAATAATGGTTTCGAATGCCACATTTTTGGCATTTTTTTTGTCCACGCTGAACAATTATTTTGAAAACTTGTTGACGCTGACACGATTTCCTGGTGACGGGATAGAAAACATCACATGGGATGAGACATCCCACCCTCAAGTCTTTCCTTCCTATTCGACAACCTTTCCCTCGCCAATCCCACCTCTTCCATTGTGACTCTTTTCCCCATGCCGTATGGGGGCCATATCCTATGTTATATACATATGTAAATTTTCTTCAGGAGTTAAGGAGGGAGCAAGCAAACTCCTAGACAAAATTCACATGTGTATATAACATAGGATATGCCAATTTCAGGTGTAAATTCACATATGTATATAACATAAGATATGTTAGTTTCAAACTGCTAGACAAAATACACCTATGTACATCGGAAAATGCATGAAAAACATACACATGAACATACATGGATACACACATAACATGAGGAGGCATCGTAGTGAAATAGTGGGTTTTACAATAGTTAGAGTTTTAGGAGACAGTGTGTTTTCCAAAACAACAGTGTATAAAATGGTAGAAAAAATGGGATTGGATGTGGGATTTCTACCATTTCCCAATTATGATTTTGAATGTCATGTTATGCCCTTTTCTATCCATTCCCAAAAACAATGCGAACAATGACGACATTTCGGATTTTACATGATTTTCGAAATATAGCATTTCATTACAGAACCTAAAAAAAGTAGTAGTGGAGAAATAAATTATGAATATAGCATTTTATTGCATAACCCATAGATTCTGCTTTCTACAAAAATTGTTCAGTAATTTTGCTCATATTTGCACAATGGGTTGTCGCTTATTTCATTCAATAATGGAAAAATTCAAAAACTAGCATATGGGGAGGAAACAAAACCAAAATTTCAAAACCCTCGACAGAAAAAACATTATCAGACCTGCATTTCAACTAACTCCTAGACAAAATTCACCTATGTACATCGAAAAATATATGAAAAAAAAACATAAGAACATACATGGATACATACATAACATGAGGAGACATCATAGTGAAATAGTGGGTTTTACAATAGTCCGAGTTTTAGGAGATAGTGTGTTTTCCAAAACAACAGTGTATAAAATGGTGGGAAAAACAGGATTGGATGTGGGATTTTTTCCATTTCCCAATTATGATTTTGAATGCCACATTATGCCCTTTTCTATGCATTCTGAAAAACAATGCGAACAATGGCAACATTCTAGGTTCTACATGATTTTCAAAATATAGCATTTCATTACAGAACCTAAAAAAAATAGTAGTGGAGAAATAAATTATGAATATAGCATTTCATTGCAAAACCCACAGATTCTTCTTTCTACAAACATTGTTTAGTAATTTTGCTCATATTTGTACAGTGGGTTGTCGCTTATTTCATTCGGAAATGGAAAAATTCAAAAACCAGCATACAGGGAGGAAACAAAACCAAAATTTCAAAACCCTCAATAGAAAAAACATTATCAGACCTACATTTCAACTAGTTGCTAGACAAAATTCACCTATGTACATTGAAAAGCACATGAAAAACATACACATGAACATACATAACATGAGGAGACGTTGTAGTGAACTAGTGGGTTTTACAATAGTTCGAGTTTTAGGAGACAATGTGTTTTCCAAAACAATAGTGTATAAAATGGTGGCAAAAATGGGATTGGATGTGGGCTTTTTGCCATTTCCCAATTATGATTTTGAATGCCACGTTATGCCATTTTCTATCCATTCTGAAAAATAGTGCAAACAATGGCAACATTCCGAGTTTTACATGATTTTCAAAATATAGCATTTCATTGCAGAACCCATAGATTTTGCTTTCTACAAACATTGTTTAGTAATTTCGCTCATATTTGTACAATGGGTTGTTGCTTATTTAATTTGAAAATGCCAAAATTTGAAAACCAGCATATGGGGAGGAAACAAAACCAAAATTTCAAAACCCTCGAGAAAAAAAACATTATCAGACCTGCATTTCAACTAACTCCTAGACAAAATTCACCTATGCACATCAAAAAATGCATGAAAAAAATACATAACAACATACATGGATACATACATAACATGAGGAGATGTCGTAGTGAAACAGTGGGTTTTACAATAGTTCAAGTTTTAGGAGATATTGTGTTTTCCAAAACAACAGTGTATAAAATGGCGACAAAAATGGGATTGGATGTGGGATTTTTGCTATTTCCCAATTATGATTTTGAATGCCAAGTTATGCCCTTTTCTATCCATTTCGAAAAATAATGTGAACAATGGCGACATTTTGGTTTTACATGATTTTCAAAATATAGCATTTCATTGCAAAACCTAAAAAAAATAGTAGTGGAGAAATAAATTATGAATATAGAATCTCATTACAGAACCCATAGATTTTGCTTTCTACAAACATTGTTTAGTAATTTCGCTCATATTTGTATGATGGGTTCTTGCTTATTTCATTCGGAAATGGCAAAATTCGAAAACTGGCATACGGGGAGGAAAAAAAACCAAAACTTCAAAACTCTCGACAGAAAAAAGATTATCAGACCTGCATTTCAACTAACTCCTAGACAAAATTCACCTATGTACATCGAAAAACTCATGAAAAAACTACACATGAACATACATGGATACATACATAACATGAGGAGATGTCATAGTGAAACAGTGGGTTTTACAATAGTCCGAGTTTTAGGAGACAGTGTGTTTTCCAAAACAACAGTGTATAAAATGGTGGAAAAAATGGGATTGGATGTGGGCTTTTTTCCATTTCCCAATTATGATTTTGAATGCCACGTTATGCACTTTTCTATCCATTCCAAAAAACAATGTGAACAATGGCGACATTCCAGGTTTTACATGATTTTCGAAATATAGCATTTCATTGTGGAACCTAAAAAAATATAGTAGTGGAGAAATAAATTATGAATACAGAATTTCATTGCAGAACCCATAGTTTCTACTTTCTACAAACATTGTTCAGTAATTTCGTTCATATTTGTACAATGGGTTGTCGCTTATTTCATTCGGAAATGGAAAAATTCGAAAACCAGCATACGGGGAGGAAACAAAACCAAAATTTCAAAACCCTCAACAGAAAAAAGCATTATCAGACCTGCATTTCAACTAACTCCTAGAAAAAATTCACCTATGTAAATCTAAAAACGCATGAAAAAAATACATAAGAACATACATGGATACATACATAACATGAGGAGACGTCGTAGTGAAACAATAGGTTTTACAATAGTCTGAGTTTTAGGAGAAAGTGTGTTTTCCAAAACAATAGTGTATAAAATGGCAGCAAAAATGGGATTGGATGTGGGCTTTTTGCTATTTCCCTATTATGATTTTGAATGCCACATTGTGCCCTTTTCTATCCATTCCAAAAAACAATGCGAACAATAGCGGCATTCCGGGTTTTACATGATTTTCGAAATATAGCATTTCATTACAAAACCTTACAAAAACAGTAGTGGAGAAATAAATTATGAATATAGCATTTCATTCAAGAGCCCATAGATTCTGCTTTCTACAAACATTATTCAATAATTTCACTCATATTTGTTCAATGGGTTGTCGCTTATTTCATTCGGAAAGGGGAAAATTCGAAAACCAGTATACGGGGAGGAAACAAACAAAAATTTCAAAACCCTTGACACAAAAAAACCCTTTCAACTAAATAGTTTCTTCGGCAACCCCAAAATTTTAAAACTAGAGATGGGAGGAGATGAGAAACTAAAAACCTCAACTAAAAATAAAAAACCCTAAAACCCGCAACGAATGCCCATTCATTTCTTCTTTGTTCATCGCATAATGGCAAGATGGCACATACACAGAGTAGATATACATACTTGAAGGAGCTCCTCATGGCTGCTACTCTTTCCCTCGCTATCCACCAAAATGTCACCGTCCAAAAATGGTGAAAATGGGACCTCATCGGCCCTTTTTATTATTTGCTAATAATGGTTTCGAATGGCCACGTTTTTGGCTTTTTGTCCATCCACACCAAATGATTATTTTGAAAAACCGCCAGTGCTGACATGATTTCCAAGTGATGGGAAAACAAATGGCATGGGAGATGAGATGTCCGACCATCATGTCTTTCCTTCCGTCCGACAACCTTTTTCGTCACTGTGGGTCCCACCTCTTCCGTTGTGGCTCTTTTCTCCATGCGGTATGGGCGCATATGCTATATTATATACATAGGTGAATTTTGTCTAGTAGTTAGCTTTCTCCCTAGCAAAAACTAGTTATAGTTTTTAATATTAAAAAAAATCTTAAAAAAAATAATAAACTCGTCGGCCGAATTAATGGATGTGTCGGCGGAGGTGGCATTTTTTATTTAAATTTTTTTTATAAAAGTAAAAAAAATAGTTGCACATTGACGCGTACCTGCACCATGCATACTTGTTGCGCAGGTACCTTGCACAGAGTACTGCACAAGTACCTATGGGTAAGTGCACCAAGATGGTTCCCAAAAAGGGGACTTAAGTGGACAACTTTTTCCTGAAATCGGGAAATACTGACCTTGGATGTGAAATTGAGGATACTTAGACTCAAAATTTTGAGATGGAACAAAAAGAAGGATTCAAGTGCTCCGAGTCTACTTTCTAAACTACTAATTTATTTTGAAAATGATTGAGATTAAGGGATTCAAACGAGGGGCATACACAAATTGGTGTTGTTTTCGTTAGAAAAACATAACATAGCAACTCTTGTACGACCCTCATACGGTGAACTTTTTTTTAGTATTTTTAAAATCACAATGGTCAGAACTTAGCTAACAGTATGTAGTTGATGCACGATTTTTCTGATAATTTTTTAATGAATATTTGATTTTTTTACTAATTTGCGAAGTGGACATATCTTGAAAATAGAATTTTGGCCATGCTACCCCTACAAATTTTGGAAACTAATTGATTTGTTTTTTTTTTTAATTTTTAAATTTTGTAGAATGGAGTCTAGTTTCTAAAAATGTAATTTATTTGAAAAATTGAGGAATGGTTAATTTATAATGAAAAAAATACCAAACACTGCTTTTTGGCAAAAAAAAGACATATAGATAAAATAAATTATGGATGAAAGACTTAACATTTTCAGAAAGTGAAAAAAATTACATCGTTGGATAGCTAAGAGATAACCCAGCATTACCCATGTGCTCGATTTTTTCGATATTGAACCACACGCAATCTTGATGGTGAGCACGAACTCGATTATGAGAAATATGGTGGATTTCTTAAAAACACGTCTCTGGTCATTGGGAATGCCCTCCAAACCTTTGGGTTGGAATTCTAAGGCAATACCAAGCTTAAAGTTTGGTAATTTTCAAAGCAAGATATAATGCGAGCGCGCTATAATGCGAGTGCGTTATAATGCGCTCACATTATAGCTCACTTTGACATGGTTTTTTCTTCTACGGGGAACATGTCTACTAACCCATAACGGGAGCGCATTATAACGCACTCGCGTTATGTCTTACTTTATGTTAAATGCTAATATATTAATGTATGTATGTATGCTTGTATGGATGTAAGATTATATGTACAAATGTATTATGCTTGTATGTATGCATTTATGTATGTCTTTAGATGAAGGGAGAATTTAGAGAGAGTCTAGAGAGATGGAGAGGAGGTCGAAGTGAGATTTTAAGAGAGAGGGAGTGGGAGAGAAGGGGTTGGATTGAGGGGGACTTAGCTAGGTAGGGTGGAGGGATAGAGGAGGGAGAGAGAGAGAGGGGGGTTGGGAGGGATAGAGGGAGGGAGAGAGAGAGAGAGGGGGGGTCAGAGAGAGAGAATTGATGGAGAGGGAGAGAGAGAGGGGGGGTGGGAGAGAGAG